>JAYESA010000016.1:8949829-8964829 GCA_036927795.1 Iris macrosiphon | reverse complement strand
ACCTCCCGCTTTATCCCGTACCACCATACATGCTCTCTCAGATCTCTATACATCTTGTTGGCATTTGGATGCATAAAGTACTGGGATCGATGCACCTCCTGAAGAATCTCCTCGCGCAATGACCCACTCGGCACACACAACCTGGTACTGTGCCGCAATGAACCATCATCAGCAATGGTGAAGTCATCTAATAATCTAATCTGAACCTGTGCCCTGATGCTCCTCAGGGACTCATCCTCAAACTGTGTAGCCCTGATCTGGTTTACCAACTCTGACTGAATCTGCAGTCCCCATATCTGCATCTCAACTCCAGGCACTATCACCTTAATGCCCAAGCTCTCTAGATCTACCAGAAGATAACGATCTGTAGTCAGGCACATAGCTACCGGATACCTGCTCAGCGCATCCGCAACTACGTTCGCCTTTCCTGGATGGTACTACAATAATATGTCGAAGTCTTTCATCAACTCCAACCATCTCCTCTGCCTCATGTTCAGCTCTTTTTGGGTAAACACATACTTCAAGCTCTTATGGTCAATGAAGATCTCCACACACTCTCCGTATAAATAGTGTTTCTACAACTTCAGAACAAAGATGATCGCTGCCAACTCCAAAACGTAGGTAGGGTAGTTCTTCTCATAAGGATGTAATTGCCTAGAAGTATAGGCAATCACCCTCTTATTCTGCTGTAACACACAACCCAGTCCCTTCCCCGATACATTACTATTGATAGTGAATCCTCCAGACCCTGATGGCAACATCAACACTGGAGATGTCGTCAACCTTCTCTTCAGCTCATCAAAGGCGATCTGGCACTCCTCTGACCAAACAAACTCTATGTCCTTCCGGGTCAGCCTAGACAACGGCTCTGCAACCCAGGAAAAATCCTGAACAAATCTCCTGTAGTAGCCTGCCAGTCCCAGGAAACTCCTGACCTCTGCTGCTGAACTCGGAGCACTCCATGCCTCAACTGCCATGATCTTTCTCAGATCTACCTAGATCCCCTCTCCAGTCACCACATGACCAAGGAATTCATCCTTGTCAAGGAAGAACTCGCACTTTGAAAGCTTTCCATAAAGCTTCTCCTTTCTGAGAGTCTCCAGCACTATCCTCAGATGCTCCTAATGCTCCTCTGGGGTCTTCGAATACACCAAGATGTTATCTATAAACACCACCACAAACCTATCCAGATGCTGATGGAACACCTTGTTCATCAGATTCATGAACACTGTCGGGGCATTAGTCAACCCAAACAGCATCACCATGAACTCATACTGTCCATACCTGGTCTGAAAAGCTGTCTTTGGAATATCCTCCCACCTGACCTTCACCTGGTGGTAGCCTGTCCTCAGATCAATCCTGGAAAACACCCTCGCTCCGCTCAACTGGTCAAAAGATCATCAATATGCGGTAGCGGATACTTGTTCTTGATTGTGAGGTTGTTCAGAGCCCTGTAGTCGATACATATCCATATCGACCTATCATTCTTCGGCACAAAAAGTACCGGAGCACCCTACGAAGAAGAACTAGATCTGATAAATCCCTTGTCTTGAAGCTCATCCACCTGCTTCTTCAACTCTATCAGCTCACTGTTGCTGACTCTATAGACGTGCTGGGATATCGGCTCCGCGCCTGGCACCAAGTCTATAGAGAACTCCACATCTCTGTCCGGAGGTAACCCTGGCAACTCCTCCGAAAAGACATCCATAAACTCTGCTATCAGTGGATGTGGCAACCTCTGCTCTACCACCAGGGCTCCGTAGAAGACTCCCTTGCTCTACTCAGCTGCTCCTCTGGCAAACTCAAACTCTGGCTCACCCGGCGGACTAAACAACACTCTGCCTCCACGACAATCTATACTGGCATAGTGCATACTCAACTAATCCATCCCGAGTACAATGTCATAGCTCGGAAGAGGCATTACGAGTAGGCACACACTCAACTCCCGGCCTCCCAAGGTAACTCTCCAGTCTCTGTAGACATTACTGACTAGGATGATGCCACCCCCGGTCATAATTTTGCAGAGTCTAGCTAAAGGTTCAGCAACAAGATGGTGTATAACAGCAAAAGATACAGACACAAAACTATAGAAAGCCTCGGAATCAAATAAAGCAAGTGCTGGAATAGAATCAAGAAGAACAGAACTTGAGATCACATCACCAATGGCGCAAGATACGATATCATCAAGGAAGGACAGTAATATTGCAAAAAAAAAACAATTTCAGGAAAATTAAATATAGCAAAAGAAATTAGGAAGGGTCCTAGTTATGATTGAGTACGCTCTCTCTCAGCCTATATCCTATATCCTATCGCAGGTAGACCTAGAGACTAGACCTGCGTACTAGACCTTGCATGGGCCGCCACCAAAAACTTGTCATGACCCGCACCCAAAAAATCGGACATGAGTCGTGGGTACGTCCAGCCACGCCGCAGAATCGGCGGTAGAATGCTGTAAAGGTCCGTTCTAGGTCACAATATCTATAACTCACAAAATCTGTCAATATAACCTCTCCAAAAGGAGGGCAACCAAGCAATATATATATATATATATATATATATATATATATATATATATATATATATATATATATATATATATATGCCTCAATCACAATAACTAGGGAAAGAGTAAAAGCACGATAAGATATCACAAAGAAACAAGAACCAAAGAGAGCAATACAATATCCAAATATACAGTCTAAGACTAAAGTCTACAACATCTCACAATAACAAAATAATAAATACAATCATCCAAAATAGCAACTGGGAACTGTAACACCCCGTTCCGCTCAAGCGGACTGCCGTCTCAAACGGCAATAGTGCGACTATCCCGACCCGCCTTGCCTCAAACGAGAAGCAAAATATATCCAGACTTGTCCCTACAGAAATCCGGCTTGGACTTTCAAAGGCTCGCTTGACGTATCGCTCTACCGAGGCGAATCATCGCTAAGGTGGGTGGCTACGGTGAACTTGTCTTTGCTTAGCCAGCACACATAAAATCTGGAATATTCATGCTAGTCGCTGGGTGATTCACCCCCTGCATGCTAATAAATCCAACGCACCTAGCTAAGGGAATAATCCTAACTCGTATTGCTTATGCTAGAACATGAAAATGAAATACTGCTTATATGTTCAGACCCTCGCATGCTAAGTCCCTAACGATTTCATCTCTCGGCTTACCTTCGGGTCCGAGCAAACGTGTTTACTTATGTTCCATAGAAACGCATGCTTGTCTACTTGTAAAGTTGCCTTGTTTTCATTCAAACCTTGGAAGACTACCAAGAAGTCGTTCCGTGCATGATTTTACCTGCAAGTATCTAAGACCGTTGGGTCTTAAGGCAGCCCCGAACCAGGAGAATGCATCAAGACAAGTCAATCACTGTACAAAATCAAGATTCAAGTATCTCGTGTTCAAAGTGCACTTGCGTCCTCAAGTTCCAGTGCACTCCTGTTCCCGTGTATCTCGTGATAATTGACTGACCCAAAAATTGCATGTCGCGGATAACCTGTGCACAAGGTATTGATTGTTCAAGTTCCTGCAGACGGTTACCGGGGCACCGAAGCCGATCCGATCCGGACGGAACTTTCTGATAGTCGCACGTGAGTGGGCGGCATGGAGTGAATGCCCCAATGGCCTAGAGTCTCGCTCCATACCGTCCCGGGCGAGGTGACGTGTAGCGACACAA
Organism: Iris macrosiphon; assembly: GCA_036927795.1. Classification (NCBI taxonomy): domain Eukaryota; kingdom Viridiplantae; phylum Streptophyta; class Magnoliopsida; order Asparagales; family Iridaceae; genus Iris; species Iris macrosiphon. The sequence continues at coordinate 8,961,143 of JAYESA010000016.1, read as the reverse complement.
GACCTCTCGCACCCAACCGCCCAGAGACTATAACGGTCCTTTATGGCTATGCCAGCGACTAACGTTCATATAGATAAGTCATCCTCCCTTAGCGGCTATCCGCATGCGAGTCACTGCATCGCATCAATGAACAACTAAACACCTGAACGATCATGATAAAATGACTCTCATGTTGCATATGCTATTGGTTTGGTTTTCATCAAGTATGCCTCCCGAATGTTTTATACTTGCCCGTGCTTGAATTAACAATGTTTGCCTTGGACAGGGAAGGCCAAATGGTAAGTCTCGCCGTGTTCCTCTCATATTGCACGGCGCACTGCCCGACACGTTAGGCTATTCAATATTTGCATGAAATTGATCCTAAGACAACTAGAAAGACAACTTAATAGTTGTGCACGAAACCTGTATTACGTGTTTGGATTTGTCGAACGGGCGAGTAGCTTCCCCACTAGTGCATTCAATGTACTGATAATCCACCAGTTTGTATGCAGGGTGTGGGAGAACCTCGTTCGGTGCGGATGCCTCCAACGTACGTGCTAAGGCCAGGAGTTTCCTCTGAAGCCTTGCAACGGTACGTCCGGAACAGAAGCACATATACAAGATATAATGTTGTGAACATAGCCCGAACTCGCCTGAACATCGCCTGTACAATCATTCCACAGTTGTAGCCACTTGGCACGCTTTTACTGTTTCAGAGAGAGAGGCTAGAGCGACTTGTAATCTCGGCTATACACCGCCTGTAACACATGTTTATATCAATAAAAGAGCTTGCTTTACTTCAACTTGTGTTTCAATGCTTCCGCTATATTTGTTGACTCAGTGAACTTGTTACCGAATCGTTATGCGTTCATGACTCTGCTGCACTCGGACAATCTGTGCGACTCTGTGGCTTAGAACTCTTACCGCCAGCCAATGAATCACGGCCTTGCACGGGCGCGGTTCACGCTTGTGCGGCATCACGCCCGGATGGGTTAAACGATCGTTCCGCGAGAGCGCTGGCGAGGGTGATTCCCGTCTAGCGGGAACGGCCAATTTGCCTGCGGGAGATCGGGGCGTGACATGTTGGTATCAGAGCCTGGCTTCTACTCCTTTGGACTTTGATTCGATATCTCTATTTCAAAAGCTCGTTCGTGGGTTATGTGCACGCTCTCTCTCAATGCCTCGATGGGATGTTCCAACAATAAGTCTAAATACTTTCAAAATGCGTTTTGAATGATATGCTTGCTTGTCTGGTTGTATGCTGCGAGTGGCCTTTATGCCAACCTGTGCGAACCCTTGAGAGTATCGCTAGTAGCTTGTCCAATTTTTACTAACTCTAAGTTTGGTTGAATGCATCTATTCGAGGGACGCCTTGGACTAGTGCACCATCCAAGACTTAGAAAAAGGTAAAACTCGAGTGCTGAGACTTCGCTATCACTAAGCTGGTTGACGTGTTCACACTAGAAATGCATGTCGAAGGTGCGCACGATCCAGTCTAAGTGATATGCTGATTTCGACGTTTGTGCAAGTGAATATCCAAATGAACAAGTACAACGACTTGTCTAGGATTGCCTCAACCCTAGATTACTGCTTGTCCTCAGTAAGTCTCGAGGACGAGACTTTTTCTGAGTTGGGTAGGATGTAACACCCCGTTTCGCTCAAGCGGACTGCCATCTCAAACGGCAATAGTGCGACTGTCCCGACCCGCCTTGCCTCAAACGAGAAGCAAAAGATATCCAGACTTGTCCCTACAGGAATCCGGCTTGGACTTTCAGAGGCTCGCTTGACGTATCGCTCTACCGAGGCAAATCATCGCTAAGGTGGGTGGCTACGGTGAACTTGTCTTTGCTTAGCCAGCACACATAAAATCTGGAATATTCATGCTAGTCGCTGGGTGATTCACCCCCTGTATGCTAATAAATCCAACGCACCAAGCTAAGGGAATAATCCCAACTCGTATTGCTTATGCTAGAACATGAAAATGAAATACTGCTTATATGTTCAGACCCTCGTATGCTAAGTCCCAAACGATTTCATCTCTCGGCTTACCTTCGGGTCCGAGCAAACGTGTTTACTTATGTTCCATAGAAACGCATGCTTGTCTGCTTGTAAAGTTGCCTTGTTTTCATTCAAACCTCGGAAGACTACCAAGCAGTCGTTCCGTGCATGATTTTACCTGCAAGTATCTAAGACTGTTGGGTCTTAAGGCAGCCCCGAACCAGGGGAATGAATCAAGACAAGTCAATCACTGTACAAAATCAAGATTCAAGTATCTCGTATTCTCGTGTTCAAAGTGCACTTGCGTCCTCAAGTTCCAGTGCACTCCTGTTCCCGTGTATCTCGTGATAATTGACTGACCCAAAAATTGCATGTCGCGGACAACCTGTGCACAAGGTATTGATTGTTCAAGTTCCTGCGGACGGTTACCGGGGCACCGGAGCTGATCCGATCCGGACGAAACTTTCTGATAGTCGTACGTGAGTGGGCGGCATGGAGTGAACGCCCCAATGGCCTTGCGTCTCGCTCCATACCGTCCCGGGCAAGGTGACGTGTAGCGACACAAGACCTCTCGCACCCAACCGCCCAGAGACTATAACGGTCCTTTATGGCTATGCCAGCGACTAACGTTCATATAGATAAGTCATCCTCGCTTAGCGGCTATCCGCATGCGAGTCACAGCATCTCATCAATGAACAACTAAACACCTGAACGATCATGATAAAATGACTCTCATGTTGCATATGCTATTGGTTTGGTTTTTATCAAGTATGCCTCCCGAATGTTTTATACTTGCCCGTGCTTGAATTAACAATATTTGCCTTGGACAGGAAGGCCAAATGGTAAGTCTCGCCGTGTTCCTCTCAAATCGTACGGCACACTGCCCGACACGTTAGGCTATTCAATATTTGCATGAAACTGATCCTAAGGCAACTAGAAAGACAACTTAATAGTTGTGCATGAAACCTGTATTACGTGTTTGGATTTGTCGAGCGGGCGAGTAGCTTCCCCACCAGTGCATTCAATGTACTGATAATCCACCAGTTTGTATGCAGGGTGTGGGAGAACCTCGTTCGGTGCGGACGCCTCCAACGTACGTGCTAAGGCCAGGAGTTCCCTCTGAAGCCTTGCAACGGTGCGTTCGGAACAGAAGCACATATACAAGACATAATGTTGTGAACATAGCCCGAACTCGCCTGAACATCGCCTGTACAATCATTCCACAGTTGTAGCCACTTGGCACGCTTTTACTGTTTCAGAGAGAGAGGCTAGAGCGACTTGTAAACTCGGCTATACGCCGCCTGTAACACATGTTTATATCAATAAAAGAGCTTGCTTTACTTCAACTTGTGTTTTAATGCTTCCGCTATATTTGTCGACTCAGTGAACTTGTTACCGAATCGCTATGCGTTCATGACTCCGCTGCACTCGGACAATCTGTGCGACTCTGTGGCTTAGAACTCTTACCGCCAGCCAATGAATCACGGCCTTGCACGGGCGCGGTTCACGCTCGTGCGGCATCACGCCCGGATGGGTTAAGCGATCGTTCCGCGGGAGCGCTGGCGAAGGTGATTCCCGCCTAGCGGGAACGGCCGATTTGCCTGTGGGAGATCGGGGCGTGACATGTTGGTATCAGAGCCTGGCTTCTACTCCTTCGGACTTCGATTCGATATCTCTGTTTCAAAAGCTCGTTCGTGGGTTATGTGCACGCTCTCTCTCAATGCCTCGATGGGATATTCCAACAATAAGTCTAAATACTTTCAAAATATATTTTGAATGATATGCTTGCTTATCTGGTTGTATGCTGCGAGTGGCCTTTATGCCAACCTGTGCGAACCCTTGAGAGTATCGCTAGTAGCTTGTCCAATTTTCACTAACTCTATGTTTGGTTGAATGCATCTATTCGAGGGACGCCTTGGACTAGTACACCATCCAAGACTTAGAAAAAGGTGAAACTCGAGTGCTGAGACTTCGCTATCACTAAGCTGGTTGACATGTTCACACTAGAAATGCATGTCGAAGGTGCGCACGATCCAGTCTAAGCGATATGCTGATTTCGACGCTTGTACAAGTGAATATCCAAATGAACAAGTACAACGACTTGTCTAGGATTGCCTCAACCCTAGATTACTGCTTGTCCTCAGTAAGTCTCGAGGACGAGACTTTTTCTGAGTTGGGTAGGATGTAACACCCCGTTCCGCTCAAGCGGACTGCCATCTCAAACGGCAATAGTACGACTGTCCCGACCTGCCTTGCCTCAAACGAGAAGCAAAAGATATCCAGACTTGTCCCTACAGGAATCCGGCTTGGACTTTCAGATGCTCGCTTGACGTATCGCTCTACCGAGGCGAATCATCGCTAAGGTGGGTGGCTACGGTGAACTTGTCTTTGCTTAGCCAGCACACATAAAATCTGGAATATTCATGCTAGTCGCTGGGTGATTCACCCCCTGCATGCTAATAAATCCAACGCACCTAGCTAAGGGAATAATCCCAACTCGTATTGCTTATGCTAGAACATGAAAATGAAATACTGCTTATATGTTCAGACCCTCGCATGCTAAGTCCCTAACGATTTCATCTCTCGGCTTACCTTCGGGTCCGAGCAAACGTGTTTACTTATGTTCCATAGAAACGCATGCTTGTCTGCTTGTAAATTTGTCTTATTTTCATTCAAACCTCGGAAGACTACCAAGCAGTCGTTCCGTGCATGATTTTACCTGCAAGTATCTAAGACCGTTGGGTCTTAAGGCAACCCCAAACCAGGGGAATGCATCAAGACAAGTCAATCACTGTACAAAATCAAGATTCAAGTATCTCGTGTTCTCGTGTTCAAAGTGCACTTGCGTCCTCAAGTTCCAGTGCACTCCTGTTCCCGTGTATCTCGTGATAATTGACTGACCCAAAAATTGCATGTCGCGGACAACCTGTGCAGAAGGTATTGATTGTTCAAGTTCCTGCGGACGGTTACCGGGGCACCGGAGCCGATCCGATCCGGATGGAACTTTCTGATAGTCGCACGTGAGTGGGCGGCATGGAGTGAATGCCCCAATGGCCTAGCATCTCGCTCCATACCGTCCCGGGCGAGGTGACGTGTAGCGACACAAGACCTCTCGCACCCAACCGCCCAGCGACTATAACGGTCCTTTATGGCTATGCCAGCGACTAACGTTCATATAGATAAGTCATCCTCGCTTAGCGGCTATCCACATGCGAGTCACTGCATCGCATCAATGAACAACTAAACACCTGAACGATCATGATAAAATGACTCTCATGTTGCATATGCTATTCGTTTGGTTTTCATCAAGTATGCCTCCTGAATGTTTTATACTTGCCCGTGCTTGAATTAACAATGTTTGCCTTGGACAGGGAAGGCCAAATGGTAAGTCTCATCGTGTTCCTCTCATATAGCACGGCGCACTGCCCGACACGTTAGGCTATTCAATATTTGCATGAAACTGATCCTAAGGCAACTAGAAAGACAACTTAATAGTTGTGCACGAAACCTGTATTACGTGTTTGGATTTATCGAGCGGGCGAGTAGCTTCCCCACCAGTGCATTCAATGTACTGATAATCCACCAGTTTGTATGCAGGGTGTGGGAGAACCTCGTTCGGTGCGGATGCCTCCAACGTACGTGCTAAGGCCAGGAGTTCCCTTTGAAACCTTGCAACGGTGCATCCGGAACAGAAGCACATATACAAGACATAATATTGTGAAGATAGCCCGAACTCGCCTGAACATCGCTTGTACAATCATTCCACAGTTGTAGCCACTTGGCACGCTTTTACTGTTTCAGAGAGAGAGGCTAGAGCGACTTGTAATCTTGGCTATACACCGCCTGTAATACATATTTATATCAATAAAAGAGCTTGCTTTACTTCAACTTGTGTTTCAATGCTTCCGCTATATTTGTCGACTCAGTGAACTTGTTACCGAATCGCTATGCGTTCATGACTCCGCTGCACTTGGACAATCTGTGCGACTCTGTGGCTTAGAACTCTTACCGCCAGCCAATGAATCACGGCCTTGCACGGGCGCGGTTCACGCTCGTGCGACATCACGCCCGGATGGGTTAAGCGATCGTTCCGCGGGAGCGCTGGCGAGGGTGATTCCCGCCTAGCGGGAAGGGCCGATTTGCCTGCGGGAGATCGGGGCATGACATGTTGGTATCAGAGCCTGGCTTCTACTCCTTTGGACTTCGATTCGATATCTCTGTTTCAAAAGCTCGTTCGTGGATTATGTGCACGCTCTCTCTCAATGCCTCGATGGGATGTTCCAACAATAAGTCTAAATACTTTCAAAATACGTTTTGAATGATATGCTTGCTTGTCTGGTTGTATGCTGCGAGTGGCCTTTATGCCAACCTGTGTGAACCCTTGAGAGTATCGCTAGTAGCTTGTCCAATTTTTACTAACTCTAAGTTTGGTTGAATGCATCTATTCGAGGGACGCCTTGGACTAGTGCACCATCCAAGACTTAGAAAAAGGTAAAACTCGAGTGCTGAGACTTCGCTATCACTAAGCTGGTTGACGTGTTCACACTAGAAATGCATGTCGAAGGTGCGCATGATCCAGTCTAAGCGATATGCTGATTTTGACGCTTGTGCAAGTGAATATCCAAATAAACAAGTACAACGACTTGTCTAGGAATGCCTCAACCCTAGATTACTGCTTGTCCTCAGTAAGTCTCGAGGACGAGACTTTTTCTGAGTTGGGTAGGACGTAACACCCCGTTCCGCTCAAGCGGACTGCCGTCTCAAACGGCAATAGTGCGACTGTCCTGACCCGCCTTGCCTCAAACGAGAAGCAAAAGATATCCAGACTTGTCCCTACAGGAATTCGGCTTGGACTTTCAGAGGCTCGCTTGACGTATCGCTCTACCGAGGCGAATCATCGCTAAGGTGGGTAGCTATGGTGAACTTGTCTTTGCTTAGCCAGCACACATAAAATCTGGAATATTCATGCTAGTCGCTGGGTGATTCACCCCCTGCATGCTAATAAATCCAACGCACCTAGCTAAGGGAATAATCCCAACTTGTATTGCTTATGCTAGAACATGAAAATGAAATACTGCTTATATGTTCAGACCCTCGCATGCTAAGTCCCTAACAATTTTATCTCTCAGCTTACCTTCGGGTCCGAGCAAACGTGTTTACTTATGTTCCATAGAAACGCATGCTTGTCTGCTTGTAAAGTTGCCTTGTTTTCATTCAAACCTCGGAAGACTACCAAGCAGTCGTTTCGTGCGTGATTTTACCTGCAAGTATCTAAGACCGTTGGGTCTTAAGGCAGCCCCGAACCAGGGGAATGCATCAAGATAAGTCAATCACTGTACAAAATCAAGATTCAAGTATCTCGTATTCTCGTATTCAAAGTGCACTTGCGTCCTCAAGTTCCAGTGCACTCATGTTCCCGTGTATCTCGTGATAATTGACTGACCCAAAAATTACATGTCGCGGACAACCTGTGCACAAGGTATTGATTGTTCATGTTCCTGTGGACGGTTACCGGGGCACCGAAGCCGATCCGATCCGGACGGAACTTTCTGATAGTCACACGTGAGTGGGAGCATTGAATGAACGCCCCAATGGCCTAGCGTCTCGCCCCATACCGTCCCGGGCGAGGTGACGTGTAGCGACACAAGATCTCTCGCACCCAACCGCCCAGAGACTATAACGGTCCTTTATGGCTATGCCAGCGACTAACGTTCATATAGATAAGTCATCCTCGCTTAGCGGCTATCCGCAAGCGAGTCACTGTATCGCATCAATTAACAACTAAACACCTGAACGATCATGATAAAATGACTCTCATGTTGCATATGCTATTGGTTTGGTTTTCATCAAGTATGCCTCCCGAATGTTTTATACTTGCCCGTGCTTGAATTAACAATGTTTGCCTTGGACAGGGAAGGCCAAATGGTAAGTCTCGCCGTGTTCCTCTCATATCGCACGGCGCACTGTCCGACACGTTAGGCTATTCAATATTTGCATGAAACTGATCCTAAGGCAACTAGAAAGACAACTTAATAGTTGTGCACGAAACCTGTATTACGTGTTTGGATTTATCGAGCAGGCGAGTAGCTTCCCCACCAGTGCATTCAATGTACTGATAATCCACCAGTTTGTATGCAGGGTGTGGGAGAACCTCGTTCGGTGCGGACGCCTCCAATATACGTGCTAAGGCCAGGAGTTCCCTCTGAAGCCTTGCAACGGTGCGTCTGGAACAGAAGCACATATACAAGACATAATGTTGTGAACATAGCCCGAACTCGCTTGAACATCGCCTGTACAATCATTCCACAGTTGTAGCCACTTGGCACGCTTTTACTGTTTCAGAGAGAGAGGCTAGAGCGACTTGTAATCTCGGCTATACGTCGCCTATAACACATGTTTATATCAATAAAAGAGCTTGCTTTACTTCAACTTATGTTTCAATGCTTCCGCTATATTTGTCGACTCAGTGAACTTGTTACCGAATCGCTATGCGTTCATGACTCTGCTACACTCGGATAATCTGTGCGACTCTGTGGCTTAGAACTCTTACCGCCAGCCAATGAATCACGGCCTTGCACGGGCGCGGTTCACGCTCGTGCGGCATCACGCCCCGATGGGTTAAGCGATCGTTCCGCGGGAGCGCTGGCGAGGGTGATTCCCGCCTAGCGGGAACGGCCGATTTGCCTGCGGGAGATCGGGGCATGACATGTTGGTATCAGAGCCTGGCTTCTACTCTTTTGGACTTCGATTCGATATCTCTGTTTCAAAAGCTCGTTCGTGGGTTATGTGCACGCTCTCTCTCAATGCCTCAATGGGATGTTCCAACAATAAGTCTAAATACTTTCAAAATATGTTTTGAAAGATATGCTTGCTTGTCTGGTTGTATGCTGCGCCCTTGAGAGTATCGCTAGTAGCTTGTCCAATTTTTACTAACTCTAAGTTTGGTTGAATGCATCTATTCGAGGGACGCCTTGGACTAGTGCACCATCCAAGACTTAGAAAAAGGTGAAACTCGAGTGCTGAGACTTCGCTATCACTAAGCTGGTTGACGTGTTCATACTAGAAATGCATGTCGAAGGTGCGCACGATCCAGTCTAAAAGATATGCTGATTTCGACGCTTGTGCAAGTGAATATCCAAATGAACAAGTACAACAACTTGTCTAGGATTGCCTCAACCCTAGATTACTGCTTGTCCTTAGTAAGTCTCGAGGACGAGACTTTTTCTGAGTTGGGTAGGATGTAACACCCCGTTCCGCTCAAGCGGACTGCCGTCTCAAACGGCAATAGTGCGACTGTCCCGACCCGCCTTGCCTCAAACGAGAAGCAAAAGATATCCAGACTTGTCGCTACAGGAATCTGGCTTGGACTTTCAGAGGCTCGCTTGACGTATCTCTCTACCGAGGCGAATCATCGCTAAGGTGGGTGGCTACGATGAACTTGTCTTTGCTTAGCCAGCACACATAAAATCTGGAATATTCATGCTAGTCGCTGGGTGATTCACCCCCTGCATGCTAATAAATCCAACGCACCTAGCTAAGGGAATAATCCCAACTCGTATTGCTTATGCTAGAACATGAAAATGAAATACTGCTTATATGTTCAGACCCTCGCATGCTAAGTCCCTAACGATTTCATCTCTCGGCTTACCTTCGGGTCCGAGCAAACGTGTTTACTTATGTTCCATAGAAACGCATGCTTGTCTGCTTGTAAAGTTGCCTTGTTTTCATTCAAACCTCGGAAGACTACCAAGCAGTCGTTCCGTGCATGATTTTACCTGCAAGTATCTAAGACCGTTGGGTCTTAAGGCAGCCCCGAACCAGGGGAATGCATCAAGACAAGTCAATCACTGTACAAAATCAAGATTCAAGTATCTCGTGTTCTCGTGTTCAAAGTGCACTTGCGTCCTCAAGTTCCAGTGCACTCATGTTCCCGTGTATCTTGTGATAATTGACTGAACCAAAAATTGCATGTCGCGGATAACCTGTGTACAAGGTATTGATTGTTCAAGTTCCTGCGGACGGTTACTGGGGCACCGTAGCCGATCCGATCCGGACGAAACTTTTTGATAGTCACACGTGAGTGGGCTGCATGGAGTGAACGCCCCAATGGCCTAGCGTCTCGCTCCATACCGTCCCGGGCGAGGTGACGTGTAGCGACACAAGACCTCTCGCACCCAACCGCCCAGAGACTATAACGGTCCTTTATGGCTATGCCAGCGACTAACGTTCATATAGATAAGTCATCCTCGCTTAGCGGCTATCCGTATGCGAGTCACTGCATCGCATCAATGAACAACTAAACACCTGAACGATCATGATAAAATAACTCTCATGTTGCATATGCTATTGGTTTGGTTTTCATCAAGTATGCCTCCCGAATGTTTTATACTTGCCCGTGCTTGAATTAACAATGTTTGCCTTGGACAGGGAAGGCCAAATGGTAAGTCTCGCCATATTCCTCTCATATCGCACGGCGCACTGCCCGACACGTTAGGCTATTCAATATTTGAATAAAACTGATCCTAAGGCAACTAGAAAGACAACTTAATAGTTGTGCACGAAACTTGTATTACGTGTTTGGATTTGTCGAGCAGGCGAGTAACTTCCCCACCAGTGCATTCAATGTACTGATAATCCACCAGTTTGTATGCAGGGTGTGGGAGAACCTCGTTCGGTGCGGACGCCTCCAACGTACGTGCTAAGGCCAGGAGTTCCCTCTGAAGCCTTGCAATGGTGCGTCCGGAACAGAAGCACATATACAAGACATAATGTTGTGAACATAGCCCGAACTCGCCTGAATATCGCCTGTACAATCATTCCACAGTTGTAGCCACTTGGCACGCTTTTACTGTTTCAGAGAGAGAGGCTAGAGCGACTTGTAATCTCGGCTATACGCCTCCTGTAACACATGTTTATATCAATAAAAGAGCTTGCTTTACTTCAACTTGTGTTTCAATGCTTCCGCTATATTTGTCGACTCAGTGAACTTGTTACCGAATCGCTATGCGTTCATGACTCCGCTGCACTCGGACAATCTGTGCGACTCTGTGGCTTAGAACTCTTACCGCCAGCCAATGAATCATGACCTTGCACGGGCGCGGTTCACGCTCGTGCGGCATCACGCCCGGATGGGTTAAGCGATCGTTCCGCGGGAGCGCTGGCGAGGGTGATTCCCGCCTAGCGGGAATGGCCGATTTGCCTGTGGGAGATCGGGGCATGACAGGAACAACCCAGTGAAATCCACCTAGCTGAACTAAGGTGCTAATGGCGTCTCCTCGACGGGTTCCTCCTTAATCTCCGGGTCACAACACTCCTCGACGCCCAGCCCGTAGAATGT
>JAYESA010000016.1:8929829-8944829 GCA_036927795.1 Iris macrosiphon | reverse complement strand
CCTCGATCTCCGAGTGATCTAGTACGTGACTAGGATCCGCCATATACCCTCATCTGTGACACGTGGAACACGTCATGTACTCCCTCTAGTGTAGGTGACAAGTCTAGTCTATAGGCCACAACACCGACCCTCGTAAGAATACCGAAAGGTCCGATGTACCGTGGACTAAGCTTTCCGTGTCCACCAAAATAAATTGTGCCCCGTGTCAGAGAAATTCATAAGAACACCAAATTGCCAACCTAGAACAAAAGCAACCTTAACACGCAATCTAAAATAAAACAATCACAAGCAAAAATAATAAAACATATACCTTAAACTCCAAGGGTCTACGGTGGCTGTCGACCCAATGCCACTGTCTGTCCTGCACTACTCGAAGTCTGTCTCTGATGAGTTTCACCTTTTCTGCTGCATCCACGACCATCTCTGGTGATAACAAGGCTCTCTCTTTGACATTATCCCAAATAACGGTATACGATACCTCCGTCCATATAGAGCCTCGAATGGTAACATCTTAATACTAACCTGGTAGTTGTTATTGTAAGCAAACTCTACCAGGTGTAGATGATCCTCCCAAGAACCTCCAAGATCTAGAACACAAATGTATAGCATATCCTCGAGAGTCTGAATAGTCCTTTCAGACTGCCCGCCTGTCGGAGGGTAATATGCGGTACTGAACTTGAGTTGAGTGCCCAAGCTAGCCTGCAAACTCCTCTAAAAGTGGGAAGTAAAACGACTATTCCGATCCGAGATGATGCTCACAGGAACCTCATATAATCTGACAATCTGTCGCACGTACATCTCTGCTAGCTTCTCCGTCGATGTACCCACTTTGAATGGTAAGAAGTGGGCTGATTTGGTCAACCTATCCATGATGACCCAAATCACGTCCTTTCCTCCTGGAGAACGCAAAAATCCCAAAATAAAATCATAGTCATATTCTCCCACTTCCACTCTAGGATGGGTTGTCACGCCCTGATCTCCCGCAGGCAATCGACCATTTCTGCTATGCGGGAATCACCCTCGCCAGCGCTCCCACGGAACGATCGCTTGACCCATCCGGGCGTGATGCCGCACGAGCGTGATCCACGCCCGTGTAAGGCCATGGTTCATTGGCTGGCAGCAAGAGTTCTAAGCCACAGAGTCGCACAGATTGTCCGAGTGCAGCGGAGTCATAAATGCATAGCGATTTGGTAACAGGTTCACTGAGTCGACAATATAGCAGAAGCATTGAAACACAAGTTAAAGTAAAGCAAGCTCTTTTATTGATATGAACAAGTGTTACAGGTGGCGTATAGCCGAGATTACAAGTCGCTCAAGCCTCTCTCTCTAAAATAGTAAAAGCGTGCCAAGTGGCTACAATTGTGGAATGATTGTACAGGCGATGTTCAGGCGAGTTCGGGCTATGTTCCAACATTATGTCTTATATATGTGCTTCATTCCCGGACGCACCGTTGCTTCAGAGTGATCTCCACACCTTAGCATGCACGAAGGACGCATCCGCACCGAACGAGGTTCTCCCGCACCCTGCAGACAAACTGGTGGATTATCAGTACATTGAATACACTGGTAGGAAAGCTACTCGCCCGCTCGACAAATCCAAACACGTAATACAAGTTCCGTGCACAACTATTAAGTTGTCTTTCTAGTTGCCTTAGGATCAGTTTCATGCAAGTATTGAATAGCCTAATGTGTCGGGCAGTGCGCCGTGCGATGTTAGAGGAAACACGGCGAGACTTACCATTTTACCTTCCCTGTCCAAGGCAAATATTATAAATTCAAGCACGGGCAAGTATAAACATTCAGGAGGCATAGCATATGCAAACACGATATTATGGGTAAGATCACGTTATACAAGTATACGATTTACAGGAGTATCAAGTGTGTTGCATACAATGATTTACTTGAAATCTACTTAACACCGTTTGGTATCTTTTACCTGACTATTTGAATCACCTGCACAACTTACCCTGCCTTCCCTGCCACGAAGATACAAGTTAGTATACAACAGGTTCAAATATACTTGATGACCACTGGCTTGATTGCCATAAAGGACTAGTCTGTGACGAAGATGGTTTGCTACGTGCAAATACGAGAGGCGCCGCATACCACCCCGTCCAAGTACGTGAGACTATACGTGAGTTCCGTCCAGAGCCGGAATGGTGCCAGTGCCCCAGCAACCGCCCGTAGGAACTATACCTTGTGCACAAGTTGTCCGTGATCGAACAATAACATTCATTCTCCCGGAGGCTACGTGATTATCGCCCGTAGGCTACGTGATTATCGCCCGGAGGCTACGTGAGTTATCGCCCAGAGGCTACGTGATTTATCGCCCAGAGGCTACATGAGTTATCGCCCGTAGGCTACGTGATTTATCGCCCGGAGGCTACGTGAGTACAAGACAAGCAGTATAGCATGATTCATTTATATTGCATCTATGTTCCATTCATGCATTCAGGATTGCTTAAATATTGCACAATATAATAACGTTAGGCACTTCATAAGCAGACAAGCATGCGTTTCTAAGGAACACAAGTAAACACGTTTGCTCGAACCCGAAGGTAAGCCGAGAGATGAAACCGTTAGGGACTTAGCATGCGAGGGTATGAATACAAGCAGTATTTCAATTTTCATGTTCTAGCATAAGCAATACAAGTTGGGATTATTCCCTTAGCTAGGTGCGTTGGATTCTTATTAGCATGCAGGGGGTGAATCACCTAGCGACTAGCATGAATATTCCAGATTTTTATGTGTGCTGGCTAAGTAAAGATAAGTTTACCGTAGCCACCCACCTTAGCGATGATTCGCCTCAGTAGAGCGATACGTCAAGCGAGCCTCTGAAAGCCTAAGCTGGATTCCTGTAGGGACAAGTCTAGATATCTTTTGCTTCTTGTTTGAGCAAATCGGGTCGGGATAGTTGCACTATTGCCATTTCAAACGGCAGTCCGCTTGAGCAGAACGGGGTATTACATCCTACCCAACTCAGAAAAAGTCTCGTCCTCGAGACTTACTGAGGACAAGCAGTAATCTAGGGTTAAGGCAATCCTAGACAAGTCGTTGTACTTATTTATTTGGATGTTCACTTGCACAAGCTTTAAAATCAGCATATCGCTTAGACTGGATCGTGCGCACTTTCAAAATGCATTTCTAGCGTGAGCACGTCAACCAGCTTAGTGATAGCGAAGTCTTAGCACTCGAGTTTCACATTTTTTTAAGTCTTGGATGGTGCACTAGTTCAAGGCGTCCCTCGAATAGATGCATTCAACCAAACTTAGAGTTAGTGAAATCGGACAAGCTACTAGCGATACTCTCAAGGGTCCTCACAGGTTGGCACAAAGGCCACTCACAGCACAGCAACATACAAGCAAGCATGTCATATCATTCAAAACGCATTTTGAAAGTATTTAGACTTATTGTTGGAATATTCCATCGAGGCATTGAGAGAGAGCGTGCACATAACCCACGAACGAGCTTTCAAAACAGAGATATCGAAATGAAGTCCAAAGGCGTAGAAGCCAGGCTCTGATACCACTATGTCACGCCCCGATCTCCCGCAGGCAATCGGTCGTTCCCGCTAAGCGGGAATCACCCTCGCCAGCGCTCCCGCGGAACGATCGCTTGACCCATCCGGGCGTGATACCGCACGAGCGTGATCCACGCCCGTGCAAGGCCATGGTTCATTGGCTAGCGGCAAGAGTTCTAAGCCACCGTGTCGTACAGATTATTCGAGTACAGCGGAGTCATAAACGCATAGCAATTTGGTAACAGGTTCACTGAGTCGACAATATAGCGAAAGCATTGAAACATAAGTTGAAGTAAAGCAAGCTCTTTTATTAATATGAACAAGTATTGCAGGCGACATATAGCCGAGATTACAAGTCGCTCAAGCCTCTCTCTCTGAAATAGTAAAAGCGTGCCAAGTGGCTACAATTGTAGAATAATTGTACAGGGGATGTTCAGGCGAGTTCGGGCTATGTTCCAACATTATGTCTTATATATGTGCTTCAGTCCCGGACACACCATTGCTTTGGAGTGATCTCCACACCTTAGTACGCATGAAGGAGGCACCTGTACCGAACGAGGTTCTCCCGTACCCTGCAGACAAACTGGTGGATTATCAGTACATTGAATGCACTAGTGGGGAAGCTACTCGCCCGCTCGACAAATCCAAACACGTAATACAGGTTCCGTGCACAACTATTAAGTTATCTTTCTAGTTGCCTTAGGATCAGTTTCATGCAAGTATTGAATAGCCTAACGTGTCGGGCAGTGCGCCGTGTGATGTTAAAGAAAACACGGCGAGACTTACCATTTTACCTTCCCTGTCCAAGGCAAATATTATAAATTCAAGCACGAGCAAGTATAAACATTCAGGAGGCACAGCATATGCAAATACGATGCTGTGGGCAAGATCACGTTATACAAGTATATGATTTACAGGAGTATCAAGTGTGTTGCATATAATGATTTACTTAAAATCTACTTGACACCGTTTGGTGTCTTTTACCTGACTATCTGAATCACCTGCACAACTTACCCTGCCTTCCCTGCCACGAAGACACAAGTTAGTATGCAACAGGTTCAAATATACTTGATGACCACTGGCTTGATTGCCATAAAGGACTAGTCTGTGACGAAGATAATTTGCTACGTGCAAATACGAGAGGCGCCGCATACCACCCCGTCCAAGTACGTGAGACTATACGTGAGTTCCTTCCGGAGCCGAAAAGGTGCCAGTGCCCCAGCAGCCGCCCGCAGGAAATATATCTTATGCACAAGTTGTCCGTGATCGAACAATAACATTCATTCGTCCGGAGGCTACGTGATTATCGCCCGTAGGCTACGTGATTATCGCCCGGAGGCTACGTGAGTTATCGCCCGTAGGCTACGTGATTTATCGCCCGTAGGCTACGTTATTTATCGCCCGGAGGCTACGTGAGTTATCGCCCGTAGGCTACGTGATTTATCACCCAGAGGCTACGTGAGTACAAGACAAGCAGTATAGCATGATTCATTTATATTGCATCTACGTTCCATTCATGCATTCAGGATTGCTTAAACATTGCACAATATAATAACGTTAGGCACTTCATAAGTAGACAAGCATGTGTTTCTAAGGAACACAAGTAAACACGTTTGCTCGGACCCGAAGGTAAGACAAGAGATAAAACCGTTAGGGACTTAGCATACGAGGGTCTGAATACAAGCAGTATTTCAATTTCCATGTTCTAGCATAAGCAATACAAGTTGGGATTATTCCCTTAGCTAGGTGCATTGGATTCTTATTAGCATGCAGGGGGTGAATCACCTAGCGACTAGCATGAATATTCCAGATTTTTATGTGTGCTGGCTAAGCAAAGACAAGTTCACCGTAGCCACACACCTTAGCGATGATTCGCCTCGGTAGAGCGATACGTCAAGCAAGCCTCTGAAAGCCTAAGTTGGATTCCTGTAGGGACAAGTCTGGATATCTTTTGCTTCTTGTTTGAGGCAAAGCAGGTCGGGACAGTTGCACTATCGCCGTTTCAAACGGCAGTCCGCTTGAGCGGAACGGGGTGTTACATGGGTAAAGGCTAAAGCAATCCACCTGGCCTCTGTCGATCTGTCTTTACCTGCTGGCACACTAAACACCAGGATACAAAGCGTGCTACCTCGCGCTTCATACCATACCACCATACGTGCTTCCTCAGGTCTCGATAAATCTTGTTGGCACCTAGATGCATCGACTACTAAGAGCGATGCGCCTCCTGCAAAATCTTTTTGTGCAGCTCCCCGCTCAGCACACATATCCTAGTACCATGCCATAATGACCAATCATCAGCAATAGTAAAGTCTTCTGATAATTCTGTCCGAACCTGTGTCCTGATACTCCTCAGAGCCTCGTTATCATACTGTGTAGCTCTGATTCTGTCCATCAGCTTGGACTATATCTGTAATCCCCACACCCGAATCTCGATACCTAAAACTAGCACCTCAATTTCCAAGCTCTCAAGATCGGCCAATAAGTGTCTGTCTGACGTCAAGTACATAGCCATCGGATACCTGCTCAAGGCATCAGCGACTACGTTGGCCTTTCCTGGGTGGTACTACAATGAAATATCGAAGTCTTTCATCAACTCCAAATACCTCCTCTGCCTCATATTCAACTCTTTCTATGTAAACATGTACTTCAAGCTCTTGTGGTCTCTGAAGATCTCCACACGCTCTCCGTATAAATAGTGTTTCTACAGCTTTAGAGCAAAGATAACTGCTGCCAACTCCAAATCGTGGGTGAGGTAGTTCTTTTTATGAGGACGTAATTGTCTGAAAGCATAGGCAATCACCTTCCCGTGCTGCTGAAGAACGCAACCCAAACCCTTTCCTGAAGCATCACTGTAGATAGTGAATCCACCTGTCCCCGATGGCAACGTTAATACTGGAGCTGTCGTTAATCTCTTCTTCAACTCATCAAATATGGCCTAACAATCCTCCGTCTAGACAAAATCCACATCCTTCCTGGTCAGCCTAGTCATCGGCTCTACAATCCTGGAGAAGTCTTGTACAAATCTCCTATAGTAACCTGCTAGCTCAAGAAAACTCCTGATCTCAGCTACTAAACTGGAAGTAGCCCACGACTCCACTACCTCGATCTTTTTTGGGTAAACTAAGATCCCGTCACCCATCACCACATGCCCAAGGAATTCAACCTTGTCAAGGAAGAACTCGCACTTTGAAAGCTTTTCGTAAAGCTCATCTTTCCTGAGAGTCTCCAAAACCATCCTCAAGTGCTCTTCATGCTCCTTTGGGGTCTTCGAATACACAAGAATGTCATCGATGAACACCACCATGAACTTGTCAAGATACTGGTGGAATACCTTGTTCATCAAGTTCATGAATACTGTCGGTGTATTAGTTAATCCAAACGGCATTACCATAAACTCAAACTGGCCATATCGGGTCCGAAAAGCTGTCTTCGGGAATGTCTTCTCTCTTCACCTTCACCTGGTGGTAGCCTGACCTCAAGTCTATCTTTGAAAATACCTTCGCTCCGCCCAACCGATCGAAGAGATCATCTATCCTCGGCAGTGAGTATTTGTTCTTGATAGTGAGGTTGTTCAGAACTCTATAGTCGATATATATGCATACCGACCCATCCTTCTTCGGTACAAACAATACTGGAGCTTTCCATGGTGATTAACTGGATTTGATGAAGCCCTTATCCTTCAACCCCTCAACTTGCTTCTTCAGTTCTGCCAGTTCACTATTGTTGACCCAATAGACGTGTTGTGATATGGGCTCTGCTCCTGGCACCAAGTCTATAGAGAACTCGACATCTCTGTCCGGTGGCAAACCTGGCAAATCCTCTGGAAAGACATCCAGGAACTTTGCTATCAGAGGATGTGGCAAATCCTCTTCCTCCATCCTAGCTCCACAAAAAGTGCTCCTGCTCTGCTCCGCTGCTCAACTGGCAATCTCAAAATCTGGCTCTCCTGGCGGTCAAAATATCACTCTGCCTCCACGATAATCTATAGTAGCATGGTGCCTACTCAACCAGTCTATTACGAGTACAATATCGTATCCCGGAAGTGGCATTATGAGTAAGCACACGCTCAACTCTTGGCCTCCGAACGATACTCTCCGGTCCTTGCAAAAATCACTAACTAGAATAATGCCCCCGCCAGTCGTGATCTTGCAAGTCCTATCTAATGGTTTTGCCTCCAAACGATACTTAAGAGCATAAGATACAGACACGAAACTATAGGAAGCGCCCGAATCGAATAATGCAAGTGCTGGAATGGAATCGAGAAGAACTGAACCTGAAATCACGTCTTCTGCTGGCTCGGCCTCCTCGATCGTCATGGCATATGCTCGTCCCTGGGGCGCACCGCTCTGCTGCTGCTGGTGCTGAGTAAACCTCTGCTGCTGTGGCGATCAAATTCCAAATATTTAAGAATGCTTGTTAAAAAAATATAATAGTGACAAAAATTACTAGAATGCTTGTTATTCTCACCACTATCAGATTCCAAACATCATCCTTGTAGGTCTTAGGTACCTGTAGTCAAGTTATATACCTAATAGGCACATATGTCTTCACGTATTTACCAACTTAACTCTAAAAGTGAGTTGTGTTGGGTCCAACTGCTTGTCCAAGATGATTAAATTCGATGCTCTTCTTAGATATTAGTTTTTGATTGACTTCCATTGACATGGGATATTCTTCCCGTTGGTTAGATGTGTCAGCAACACTCGAAGGCATCGTGCAATGAAAGAAAGTATGTTTATTCATTCAAGGACAACTTTGTATCATGTTTATTCATACAAATAGTAAAATAATAAAAATAAAATATGATGATACCAAATTATGCATACAGAAGAATCAGGCAATTAAAGTCATTTATATATGTATAAAAAAACCAAGATATACAAGTAATTTGGATATCCAGGTCATTCCCATAACAAAAAGTTGCATTACATAAAATAAAGTCAGAGTACACTAGATTGTTTAAAACACAAAAAATATAATTTGACCACAACAACTTATTCATTCAATGATCCACATAAAAAAAAAGTCTGGAGCACAGAAGACCATATATGATTTAGTTCAATCATCGAAGATCAACAAATTCCTTAAGTTAGGATTGTCATTCAAACAAGATTGGCAGT
Organism: Iris macrosiphon; assembly: GCA_036927795.1. Lineage (NCBI taxonomy): Eukaryota > Viridiplantae > Streptophyta > Magnoliopsida > Asparagales > Iridaceae > Iris > Iris macrosiphon. The sequence continues at coordinate 8,936,189 of JAYESA010000016.1, read as the reverse complement.
CAGTTGGAATATCAACTGCATCAACTTGTTCATTTAACCTTTTTGGAGTATTTATAACCACATACCACCCATCAGTCTTTTGATCTTTGGAATAAAAAACTGATGTTGCTTCTTGAGCTAAAATTAATGGATCCTCCTCAACTCTTTCCTTATTCCTGAGCTTCTTTAAGTTTACCATCACTTGATTCCAAATTGGATCCGGCTTACAGCCATTTTAGAATCCTTCACTTTAACCCAATCACAATAGAATACTATTTTTTGGGAATTAAGATAGTCCAGCTCCAATATGTCTCTAACAATTCCATAAAAGGTCATCCTCACTTCCTTTGGGTTTTTGTCTTTTTGACTTGAAATAAATTTGAATATGCTTCCATAGACACCCAACTATCTTGCGTTACCAAGCATTCATTGGAAGAACTTGGTGCAAATATAAAATCATTGACATGATATATTTTGAATCGCGTAGCTTTATGTTGTGGACCATTGGCTAATCTCCATAATGTTGTATTGGTTTGCCCTGCATCCAATAACTGCATAGAAAAAATAATTAATTTGTGCACAAATACATAAGTGCATGAACAAAAACAAAATATTACCTCATCACACAACCAAGGAATAAATTCCTTTATTGTTGTGTTTTCTATTGTCTAACCACCTTTTCAATTTTTAGTGGAAATACATTGTTAATAACGGTTGTATTTTCTGTATGGATGACCATATTTATGTCATGCACATAACCATAATACAATATTGTTATTATTATAATACTTATTATTTATGTCATGCATATTCTTATAATTATAAAACTTATTAGTTTTTAGCAAAGGGCACACATACTCTTCCTATTCACTCAAGTCTGCAAGTCGATTGAGAACCCATCTACGCACTTGCTCAAACTGACATGGTTGAGCTCGGCTACTCCCTATATTTCCAAGGGCTTCTCATCTGTGAAGTCAACACTCTCATCCAGCTAGTCTTCTCGACTAGACCTGTAACCAAAAGCGCTCGAGTTTGGCATATACTCCATGCAATATATTATAGATTCATCTATAAGGTAAGCCTCGACTATCGAACCTTCAATGTATCGCTTATTAAGGACATATTCTTTGTAGCACTTCATCAATCTGTTACGAAAAAATATACATAAATTTATATCATCAAAAATTAATACTAAAAGTTAAATATTAAAAAAAATACTAAGTGTGTACCTTTCAAATGGATACATCCATCGAAATCCAACTGTTCCGCACGACAAGGCCTCATCGGCTAGGTGAACCATTAAGGGCACACTTATAACAAAGAAGAAAAGAGGAAATTACTTTTCAAGAATACACATTGCCTCAACCAACGCCTTCTTTGCGTGCCTAATCTCTTCTTTATTAATCACCTTGGCACATTTTTTTTAAATAAGCCAATCCTCTGAATTGCAATTCTTATTTCCATATCTTTATGAAAAGAATGTTTAAGCAATACTGGAAGCAAGTATTGCATAATCACATGATAGTCATGTGATTTGAGCCCCCTTAGTTCGGGAGGCTGGAAAGTGACACAATTACTCAAGTTAGAGGAAAATCCCTTAGGAAGCTTTAAATCTTTTAAGGTCTGACAAAACTTTTCCTTTTCCTTCTTCGTCAAGGCATAAGATGCCTTTGGCATTGATGTTTTTCCAGTTTCTTCATCTTTAACTACCCATAACTTCTTATTTACCCCCAATTTTTTATTACTTTTCAACCTTGTATCCCATCCTTTGTTTTCTTTTTCACATCCACCAACATGTTCAATAAGTGGTATGTGACATTCTTTTCAGTGTGGATAACATCAATGTTGTGCCTCATTTCAAGTAACTTCCAGTAAGACAAATCAAACAAAATAGACCGTCTAGACGATGCCTCTTCTTCATTGTCATATTCAATGTCCTTGCTTTCATGCTTCCGGTTTTGCCTCTTGTGCTTTCCACGAGTAGCTTGCTTCAATCGTGTCCTTTCATTATTTTCAAGAATTTCGGCTATCTTTTGTTAAACTTCTTCCCTGAACAATCTTTGTGGAGGAGGTCGTTGTTCGAGATTTTGTTGAATCTTTTATCAGTCATAAACTTGTGATCGAACTTCAAGAATCATCGATAGTCATGATAATATACTTTTGAAGAGTCTCCAAGCCATATAGAGTCGATATCATTAGGCACACTAGGCAAGTCTTATAACCATGAACAGTACAATCAGATAGATTCCCGTATGTAGGGAAATTATGGACCCCCAAAGCAACATCGCCTTCATTGTAAATATGGTTTTGGTAAATGCATCCCACGTTGACACGCAATTAACCCATAGCTCTTTCAACTCTTCTACCAAAGGTTCCAAGAATACGTTGAAGTATTTTCCAGGTCCTTTGGGACCAAAAATTAACAATGTCAACAAAATGAACTATCTTTTCATGTACAACGATGGTGAAAGATTTAATGGTGCTAAAATCACTGGCCAACAACTGTAATTCTACTTAGAGTTCTATGTGGATTGAAACCATCAGTTGATATTATAAGTCTGAGGTTCCAAGCATTAGCAACAAACTCTGGCCAATAAACTTTGACTGAATCCCATTAGCCTGAGTCACAAGGATGTCTCATTAGATTTCCATCACTCTTTGCCTTTTGGTGCCAAGTCATTGCCTCTCCAATCTAAGGAATGCTAAAAATCATTTTTAACCTCGGAATCAAAGGAAAGTATTTCACAAACTTTGCAGGTTCTTTCTTGAAATTCTTTTTTGCTCCGTATCATTTTCGAACACAAGCTTATACCGACTCATTCCAGATTTCGGACATATATGGAGATGTTCATATTCCTTTTGATATAGGATGCATCCATTCCTACATGCATGGATGGTTTCACATTCCATTCCCAAGTCTTTAATTATGTTCTTCATATTAGGATAATTTTTGGCATATTGCAGTTTTCTGTTAGCAAGCCCTTTAGCCACTCTAGTAATGTCGTTACACTAGTGCCTTTTCACCCATACCGTGTCTTCAAATTTTGTAACTCAATAATAGTGTACACTATGGTCCTCCCCTTAGGACAACCCGGATACAAAGATTCTGATGCCATATCCCTAATTTTTTTTGTATTTTTTGCTCTCTTGCATCCCAGGATGAACATTTGTGTCATCTTCCTCGCCGTCTTCAATTGTTACACTCACATCAACAGGTGAATGGTCGGCATCCTTGGTATGAATATTATATACATCGTCAATGATATCCTCCAGTCTAGGAAAATTTAATTCTTCAATTGGTGGTTCTTCAATTGGGTTAGTTATTGTTGGTATATTTTCTCCTAAATCTCTTGCCTTTTCTCCATGATGCTTCCATACCACATAACTTTGGTATATACCATTCTTCAACAAATGAAGGCTAATTTCATCGAGATCTATGTGTCCCTTTGAATTCTTATAATGCAAACATGGGTGTTGAAATTGTGTTTGTCCAGCTACATTCTCCTTAACACAATTCATAAACTGTTGAACACCTTTGATATAAATTGTAACACCCTTTTTGTTCATCCACGATTTGTCCAAAGTCATTTTTATTTATAGTAAGGTTGTCGATCCCTACAAAAATAGCTCCTACAAAATGTACAATCACTTACCAAGTGAAATTGAAAATAAAAATAATATGAAATTGAAACTAAGAAAATTATTTCTTGTTATTATAAATGTGTGATAAAAAATAAATCCAAAGAATACCATATTATGTGCAATTCGAGTGCCCGACAAGTATGACCAACAAGTGAGACTGTCGTGAATCACATGTTTACTCAATGGATTCACAAGTATGACCAACAAGTGTGCAATTTGAGTGCCCGACAAGTATGCCACATTTTGGTTAGAAATATTGGTAAAATCTTATCTTTGTGTATTACCAAATAAAACATTCTGCAATTGAAAGTGTCAATTGACTGGTTGAATAAATCATTGTGTATTACCAAATGAAACATTTTGTAAGTCTTACCTGAAGATAAGTTCAATATGCTTCCTAGGAGAAGCGACATGTTTCATGCTAACCAATGTAATTTGGAAACTTTAAGATAACATAATGAGGATGGTCCACCTAATAAATGGCACTCTAATGTCATGAGGTTCTTGCTTATGCAGGGTTTTGAAATAGTCAATATATAAGGAACCTTACCACCATATATACATGGAGAGGTTGTTTACACGACTCGAACCCATAACCACAAGGATGTCATATCTATATCAAACAAAATTATAGAAGTATAATACTTCCACTATTTATATGATTTAAGTCAAGATACTGATCCTACACAATATACTATGCCAAAGAAGAGAAATCCAACAGCAGGAGCTGCTAAGTGAACCTAAAGGAAGCATGAATTGAGTTTATCATAGCTAGATGAAAAATGCATATGGATATAAATACCAAAAACTTAATTACTAAAAAACATGGAAGTTGCAAGAACATATACAAGACAAACATTGGTTGAATGTTAAAATAAATAGATTACCTCTTATCTTTCAATGAATTCTTGTTGCATCAGATCGTACAGTCGGAAAGAGACTGCAAATTAATATTGCATATGTTTTTCTTTCATTAAGATATCCCAATCAATATTTAAAGTGAATATGACAAAATAGAAAAAAATAGATAAAGATAATCGGATACCATAGAAGCCTACTAGAAAAAATAGACGTAGAAATATGGCAAATAAATACTGACTTGTCATGTCATTAACAGGTATAGTCTTATTTATATTTATAATTTTATAATAATGGTTTAGCACAAAGAATTCAAAACTAAAATTTATAAAAATAAATAAAATAGTATAATGTGGTCAGATACTATTTGAAACTATAATGTCAGAACAAATACTCCGGATACTAGACTAGCAATACTTCTTGAATAATCATATCTATAGTAGTCTAGCAGTGGTAATGGGTAACCAAAGTACTTTCAGGTTAATAAAAACTCTTTGAATATTAAAGAAGATAATTTATCGGGATGGATTGAGTTATTACCATATAAACTCAAAGTACTTTCAGGTTAGCTTTTGCCTTTTTCTTTTTTAAAATTCAGAAGGGCTTTCTTTCTTACCATATGGTTCGGATGTTAAAAATAGCCCACAATCAAATTAAGTTAGATTCGGGTATAAATATTATGAAACACAAAATATTTTCAATTGGAATCAGATATCAGAATACAGTATATAAAAAATTATATATGTCACAAGATGGGAAATGAGAACAAAGCCAGATATGCTTTCTTCCTAATTTATACCCCTAATTCTTAACTATTATCCATAGTATTCTTGACACTACCATCAACATTCATATTTACCTATCCAAATGTGCTAGCAAGTTCACCAAGATTGTTTGCAAAGTATAGTCAGACAAAGATAAATCAAGAGACTTGATAATATATTTCAATCATACATATACATTAACCCTCAAATTCTTAATTTAGGGTTTCAAAATAATAAGGGCATACAAATACCTTAGGGTTCATTGTCCTTAAATCACGACGATGACGATAGAGAGTGCGAGAACGACGAAACAAGAATGGCAATTTGAGGACACAGAGAAGAGAACAGAGAGACGAGAGCCGCCATGATTTAGCCGGTGATCGTGACGACGATGATGGAGAGGTCGTGCTCCCAACACCGTGAGATCCTGTCGTGAACTCAGACGAGATCCCGCCATGAACTCACGTGTAAAGAAGGGTTTCAATTTCTGCGTGGTTATGAGGAGGGTTTTCAGTTCCCGCACGTGGTTTGGGAATTATTGTGGCTCCAAAATAAAAAGAAAGGATATATTCATCCAAAACCTAGGCACAGTTTGGTGGGTACACATGATTCTCACATGGTTTCAATTCTTATTTAAAATTTTATTTGGAACGGTTTGTGTTTATTCCAGAATAAATAATTTTTAATAAAAATAATAAATAAAATATTTGTAACGCTTTTTTAATTTGGTACAATTTTTTTTCGTTCCAAAGCCTAGGCACGGTAAATAGGCATTCCAGATTAAAAAATGCCTAGTGTTCATAATTAGGTATTTTGGTGTAGTAGGAAAGTTGTATTGACTTGGTGCTGGGATAGACCCACGCGCTCAGCTTAGCTGTGCACATTGATGGAGCAACTATAATCACTCTAGAGGGTGGGTGAATAAAGTATGTGTGACAATGATCCAATCTAAAATAACCAACTTAAGATAAATACAGAAATAGTTAAGGCTAAGTTAACAACCTGAAATATACAATAATATATAAGTGAATAGTAAAATATGTAGCAGTAATATCTCAAGTGTAAAGTGAATAAAGTTTATAAAGCAAACACAGAACACCGAGATTTTATCCTGTTT
>JAYESA010000016.1:8922329-8924829 GCA_036927795.1 Iris macrosiphon | reverse complement strand
CCTTCGGACAGAGATGTGGAGTTCTGTATAGACTTGGTGCCAAGCACGGAGCCGATATCCCAGCACGTCTATAGAGTCAGCAACAGTGAGATGATAGAGTTGAAGAAACAGGTGGATGAGCTTCAGGACAAGGGATTTATCAGATCTAGTTCTTCTCCGTGGGGTACTCCGGTACTTTTTGTGCCGAAGAAGGATGGGTCGATACGGATGTGTATCGACTACAGGGCTCTGAACAACCTCACAATCAAGAACAAGTATACGCTGCCGCGTATTGATGATCTATTTGACCAGTTGAGCGGAGCAAGGGTGTTTTCCAGGATTGATCTGAGGACAGGCTACCACCAGGTGAAGGTCAGGAAGGAGGATATTCCGAAGACAGCTTTTCGGACCAGGTATGGACAGTATGAGTTCATGGTGATGCCGTTTGGGTTGACTAATGCCCCGACAGTGTTCATGAATCTGATGAACAAGGTGTTCCATCAGCATCTGGACAGGTTTGTGGTGGTGTTTATAGATGACATATTGGTGTATTCGAAGACCCCAGAGGAGCATGAGGAGCATCTAAGGATAGTGTTGGAGACTCTCAGGAAGGAGAAGCTTTATGGAAAGTTTTCGAAGTACGAGTTCTTTCTTGACAAGGTTGAATTCCTTGGTCATGTGGTGACTGGAGAGGGGATCTCGGTAGATCCGAGAAAGATTATGGCATTTGTGGCATGGAGTGCTCCGAGTTCAGTAGCCGAGGTCAGGAGTTTCCTGGGACTGGCAGGTTACTACAGAAAATTTATTCAGGATTTTTCCCAGATTGTAGAGCCGTTGTCCAGGCTGACTCGGAAGGACGTGGAGTTTGTTTGGTCAGAGGAGTGCCAGATCGCCTTTGATGAGCTGAAGAGGAGGTTGACGACAGCTCCAGTGTTGACGTTGCCATCAGGTTCTGGAGGATTCACTATCTATAGTGATGCATCGAGGAAGGGACTGGGTTGTGTGTTGCAGCAGAATGGGAGAGTGATTGCCTATGCTTCCAAGCAATTACGTCCTCATGAGAAGAACTATCCCACCCACGATTTGGAGTTGGCAGCGGTCATCTTTGCTCTGAAGTTATGGAAACACTATTTATACGGAGAGCGTGTGGAGATCTTCACAGACCACAAGAGCTTGAAGTATGTGTTTACCCAAAAAGAGCTGAACATGAGGCAGAGGAGATGGTTGGAGTTGATGAAAGACTTCGACATATTATTGCAGTACCATCCAGGGAAGACGAACGTATTTGTGAATACGTTGAGCAGGTATCCGGTAGCTATGTGCCTGACTACAGATCGTTATCTTCTGGCAGATCTAGAGAGCTTGGGCATTAAGGTGATAGTGCCTAGAGTTAAGATGCAGATGTAGGGACTGCAGATTCAGTCAGAGTTGGTAGACCGGATCAGGGCTACACAGTTTGAGGATGAGTCCCTGAGGAGCATCAGGGAGCAGGTTCAGATGGGATTATCAGATGACTTCACCATTGCTGATGATGGTTCTTTGCGGCACGGTACCAGGTTGTGTGTGCCGAGTGGGTCGTTGCGCGAGGAGGTTCTTCAGGAGGCGTATCGATCCCAGTACTCTATGCATCCAGGTGCCAACAAGATGTATAGAGATCTGAGAGAGCATGTATGGTGGTACAGGATAAAGCGGGAGGTAGCGCGCTTCGTATCCCGATGCTTAGTGTGCCAGCAGGTGAAGGCGGAGAGGCAGAGGCCAGGAGGATTACTCCAGCCGTTACCCATTTCGGAGTGGAAATAGGAGCATGTGACCATAGATTTTGTTTCTGGACTTCCCCGTTCTCCAGGCGGGAAGGATACAATTTGGGTCATCGTGGACAGGTTGACCAAATCGGCCCACTTTCTACCATTCAAAGTGGATACGTCTACAGAGAGACTAGCAGAGATGTATGTGCACCAGATAGTCAGACTGTATGGAGTTCCTATGAGCATAGTATCAGACCGGGACAGTCGCTTTACTTCGTATTTCTGGAGGAGTCTGCAGGCTAGCTTGGGCACCCAGCTCAAGTTTAGTAGTGCATATCACCCACAGACCGATGGTCAGTCAGAGAGGACCATTCAGACACTTGAGGACATGCTTCGCACTTGTGTTTTGGATTTCAGAGGCTCTTGGGAGGATCACTTGCACTTGGTAGAGTTTGCTTACAACAACAGCTACCAAGCCAGTATTAAGATGTCACCTTTCGAGGCGTTGTATGGACGGAGGTATCGCACTCCATTATCATGGGATGATGTAGGCGAGAGAGCTTTGCTTGGCCCAGAGATGGTGGTTGATGCAGCGGAGAAGGTCAAGCTCATTAGAGATAGACTTCGGGTGGCGCAGGACAGGCAGCGACATTGGGCCTATAGCCACCGGAGACCTTTGGAGTTCGAGGTATAGCTTAGAATCTAGATTTTGTTCTTGTGTTGCTTGTGATTGCTTATTTTAGACTAAGTGCAGAGACCTTGTTTGTGCTAGGTTG